>CM038674.1:634783503-634829789 GCA_021605145.1 Aegilops bicornis | reverse complement strand
CTAGTTCAGGAACAAATTGGGCTACATCTCTAGAGAGCCAAACCAACAAAACAGATTATCAGATCCTTACTCACCACAAAGGTCATTGATCCTCTTGGCCAACTCCTTGATCTCCTTCTCGGCCGTCTTGATGCTCGTGGAGTATGGCCCAAGCCCCTGTCAAGTGTCAACAGCAGCCAGAATCAGCAAAGTGAACAGAAACCCTAAAGAGAGAGCACTTCACATCTCGCAGAAACACCCGAATTCCGCCGCAGAAAAGAGGCAAGCAGTACAAAATAAACGGCATCCCGTCGCCCGCATCAAAGCCCTAGCGGAATCAACAGCCATCCCACATAGAACTGCAAAACACGGGCAGAGGCCACGGGCCTCCCCCAACGAATCTACAAGAAGGCGACGACCAGTTTCCCCAGAGAACAGGAACCAAAACCCTAGGCTGACCGCGAGCGCAAACCGGGCCGCGCCCAGCCCGAGACCAGATCACAAATCCACAGAAGGGGCCTCCCCCCAACAAATCCACAGAAAGGGCGACGACGATTTCCCTGAGAGAGCATGAACCGAAACCCTAGACTAGGCAGGCTGCGGGCGCGAACCGTGCGCCGCACCCAGCCCGGGACCAGATCGCCGCCAGACCGAAACGCAGATTCGAGGGGGCGGGGGGAGATCCGACGGGGTCGCGGGGGCACTCACGTAGGTCTTGAGGAGGGCGATGTCGTCCTCGTCGAGGGGGCGCGGGTTCTTCTCCGCCATGATGTCGTCCTCCGGCTCCGGCGCCATGGCGTCCTCTCCGGCGGGCGGCGGGCGGCGGGCGAGAGGGGGGCGCTGGCGGTGTCTGGCTCGGCTGCGTGTGCGAGAGGCGAGACTGCGGGTTCGGGTGCGCTGGGCCTGCCCTCTGTTTAGGCTACTACTAGTAGTAATCAACTTCTGCTCCAAGAATAAGGCAGCCCGGGTCGGATACGTATAATCACAACCCGTGTTCCCTAGACGGAATCGGTTTCGAACAAAATTCGTATTTGGACGCAAATTGTCATGATACGTTTTTTTCTCTCTTTTTGATTTTGATTCGATGACTGCCAGTGCCAGGCGTCTGTAGATTCAAACTGAGAATTCAAACCGCGAGTATGATTCAGTTGCATATTGTACTGTTCAAAGATTTGAGTGGTGGCAATTTTGCAACACAAATGTTGGTTTGTAGAATTAACAGATTATTATGCAGCAACTGGATAGTGTTACTGCTTCCTCCGGTTGCATCTAGTGCTCTGGTCGTGCTATTTTGGGAGAAGGTATTTGGAAAGAAAGTAAATTTGGAGGATAACATACAAGGCATATGAATTTCAAAGTTCATTCTAATCTCTGTCACAGCATATATATATTCTCCAACATTTGCATCCTCTGTCGAAATAGCAACGGTAAAATACGGGCACCATCAAAATGGGCAGCACTGAACCTCTCCTTTCAATGTGGCAAAATAATACTAAAAGCAAATCATTACATCCCATTCACGTTAATGCCTCATCTACAAGAACCATAGATATTCCTCCGCGGGGTTAACGGCGAGCTCGACCAATGGTTACAAGAAGATCGGGGCCATGACCAGCGTGATCGTGGCGAGCATCTTGATGAGGACATGGATCGAAGGCCCTGCCGTGTCTTTGAATGGATCTCCAACCCTGCGGCGTAACTTGTTACTTCGGGTCGCATGATCGTAATGAATGAGCAAAAAGCAATGCCAGGTCACATAACATGTATACTTGTGATTATAGGAAAAGAACATTATTCAGTTTAGCATGTGTTGATCAACAGTAGAAACTCAGTTCCAAGGAACCAAAAGCAGCAGCACATTACTGAGAAATGAGAAACTTACGTATCACCAGTAATTGCAGCCTTGTGAGCCTCACTGCCTTTACCACCAAGTGCACCAGTCTCGATGTACTTCTTAGCATTATCCCAGGCACCGCCGGAAGTGTTCAGGAAGAGCGCCATGAGGATACCAGTAACGGTCGCAAACATGAGCATAGAGGCGACGACTTTAGCTCCAAGGAGAGGCTGCCCAGTAGCATGGCCCAAAATCCGAAAGATGATGCCTACAGATTATGTAAATTCAATTTCAAAACAAAAACCAAATATCATAAATTCAGTTTCAAAACGCATGAAATATCAGAACCATAGCACCACAACTCCCAGACCCATAAAACTCACCGACGGCCATGGGAGACAAAATTGCTAAAGCCCCTGGCTTTATCATTTCCCTCAAGGATGCAGAAGCCACGATTGCAACACAACGACCATAATCAGGCTTCTCTTTGTAGTCCTGTATTTATATCACCTTGTAAGTTAGCATTAGTTTTTCCAGGCATAAGAACTCAAGTACTTAATCATAAACAGGTACTCACCATAATTCCAGGCCTCTCAATAAACTGTCTCCTGACCTCAGTAACAACTTCTTGTGCAGTTCTTCCAACAGCTGAACAAGCCCATCCACTAAAAAGGAATATAAGCATCGAACCGAGTAAACCACCAACAAAAACCTCTGGAATTGCTATGTCAACCTGCAATCCATTGTGTACAACCAGTCATGTGTCATAAGCACCTAATCTCAACATTACATGTATAGAGGTGATAATAATGCATACCTCTTTGAATGGCAGCTGTGCAAAAGCAGCTACTTCATCCATATATGCGCTGAACAGGAGAAAGGAAGCCAGTGCTGCTGACCCTATAGCAAATCCCTTTGTGGTAGCTTTCGTAGTGTTACCCACAGCATCTAGAATGTCTGTGATTTCTCTAACACTTTCAGGCTGCAGAAATTATTGTTACAATGATTAAAGAAAACATAAATAGTCTAAACTCAGGTATAAACACGACTAATTAAATGTTAACATTTATTTATAGCCATTTACAATTTTAGATGCTTCGAATATGTACACTGAAAAACATAAACCGTCTTAGCACAGGTAAAATGTGTGTTCGAATATTATATACACGAAGAAATTTGCGAGTGTACCTGCTGGCTCATCTCCACAATACCACCAGCATTGTCAGCTATAGGACCAAACATGTCCATGGTGAGAACATATGCTGCAGTACTAAGCATTCCCATTGTAGCTACAGCCGTCCCAAAAAGACCACCAGTTGGATTGCCAAGCTCGTCTACCAAGCCACAGGTACGTCCCAACCAAAATGCTGATATAATGGCTACAGATATCACTAGAACTGGTAAGGCTGTTGCTTCCATTCCCAAACTTACTCCAGCAATAATATTAGTTCCATGTCCTGTGGAACTTGAAAGAGCTAAAAGGCGGACAGGCTCATGCTTATAATCTGTATAATACTTGGAAATCCAAACAAAAGCATATGCTGTGATGATGCCCACCAAGCCACACAAGGCAAAATTGAACCATGCAGTAGGTGCTTGTTCAGTGTACAGGAGCCAACGAGTAGACTGCAAATTTAACACATGTAAGTAATTAAAAAACAACTCCAAGGGAAAAAGAATGTAAACTAGAATTTTTACCCACATGACAAAACGAACATATCGAATGCTCAATTGGTTTATAGTTAACAATTATTTATCCTTTTGAATATGGTTGATTTACATCTAATAATGGATTGGTCATGATTACCGGACTGGGGACCCTAAATGTTTCCTTTGTTCAGATCGTGTTTGATGTTTTTCCCTGGGATCATTTTCTGTATAATAAAATATGTCCATAGAGAAATATTACAATAGTCAAACAAGAGAAGTATGAATAACTAAACTTACCCTCCAAAGGTAAGAACAGCAAGCAGTATAGTAATAGAATAGCCTTTCTGCATAATTGCCATGGGATCTTCAATAGGGATATTAATCCAGAGTCACGTGTTCCCCTAATTGAGAGAATTCCAACTGATGACACCACTAGGTCAAAAGAATGGACAACAAGAGGAAACAGAATAAAGCCAGAGGGATCTGCAACAGTAAATAATGTTGATTATAATCCAGTGTAGTCACAAGGATTGTTGACCCGCAAAAGAAAAGGTGATTATCAATTTTATTCAAAGCCAGGCACATCCCATGCACCGAGAGTCAGCCAACACTATTTCTCAACATAGCCCCTAGATTAAAGCTAATTTATTATACTATCCATATTAGCAACTACCTGTGGACAGTGCTCTTATGGACCAAAGTACATTCATAAGAAAAAAAACAAAAACAATGTCACCCGACATCCCAATCAGAGATCTAGCATGACAAGCAAAAGAGCCTTGCCTTCAATTTTGCAGCGCTGTGCCATTGTTGCACCAAGTATCATTGCACTGATAATTTCTGCTGCTATGCTTTCAAAAAGATCGGCACCACGGGCAGCACAATCTCCAACATTGTCACCAACCTGTGTAGTTTTCTTATTATTAGCATATATAGTAGCAATAAATGAAACATAGGCTAATAACAATCTGATAATTAGTTTTAGAGACAAGCAAATCTTGCATTCCAGCACAGGCACAAATATTTGATCATTGGAATTGCATCTACTGAACTTCAGACTTCTACTATACAACGCATTGGACCACAACACTAGTCCACCCCTTGCAGAAACAATAATTTGTTTAGGTTTCAGAATGAATGCAAGCTGTTAAGGTCATATTATCTCTGATGAAACTTATGGAGCTCATCATTATTGAATATCATCCCTTATGTCTAGGTATATTCCATGAAAAAATACGAGACAAATTTCAATTGAGAGCATGAAGAAAACATATTCCACATTTTTTATTGAAGAAACGCCATTACCAAGTCAGCAATGACAGCAGGATTACGAGGATCATCTTCTGGTATTCCCTGCTCAACCTTTCCAACAAGATCAGCTCCAACATCAGCTGCTTTGGTGTATATGCCACCACCCAACTGAGCAAAGAGGGCAACAAACGACGCACCAAAACCATACCCCACAAGGAGAAGAGGCACTACACAAAATCACATGAAATCAGCAACAGCAATTATGTTCTTTTGAATTGGAAACACATATACAAGTTTGCAACTACAAGCATATCAGCAGTGGATCAGTTACCAGTGTCACTTAAAGTTACCTTTTTATAGAACATGGACATCTTTTATAATGAGTCATTTTATCCACTCAAACTTTCGGTGTTGATCACATTGTGGTACTTTTTCCCAATAAATAATTATTCCCATCTTTTCTTTTAAAAGTTTGACCATAAGTTAAAAACTATATAAATTGGCCATGAGATGATTAAATAACTAGATTTACTGTTAAAAATGTTTCTAGTATTACTCCCTCCGTTCCAAAATATAGCGCGCCCGCGCTTCCCGAGGTTCAACTTTGACCATAAATTTAACCAATGAGACCAACTGCAGCGGAAGTTTTTTGCTTCCGCTGCAGTTGGTCTCATTGGTTAAATTTATGGTCAAAGTTGAAGCGCAGAAACCGAGGACGCACTATATTTTGGAACGGAGGGAGTAGTTATTTTTACTTAATAATATAAGGACTAAGCTTAATGTTCACAGTCGCATCTTGGTGTTGTGAAAGGCCAAATAAAAATGATGTAAAAACCACATTAAGAATCTTTGAAGCAGTACTTTTCCTTACTCAACATTACTCTTACAGAATTGTCATTTATGAACTCATCATTGATCACCAGTTTAACAAGAAAAATGTAAGTATGAACCAATTTAACAATTTTGAGCATGTACAGTAGACCATATAGCTCAACTGGCAATTCGGGTAGAGTTCTATTGTCCCAGGTATTGAATATATCATGTTTGAAATAACTTACAGTCTGTAACCTTCATCGAATCAGGTGAATCTACTCCAAGCCAAACATAAAATGTTGCATAGAGTAATGCCACACCAAATACAGCCATGCCAACAACAACGATGGCCGAGAAACCACCTGCACGGACAGCAATCTGTTTCGAGAAATCAGTCATGATTTCAAACTATACCGTACAGGCGAAACACATTAAAACATGAAAGAAAATGTATCAAGGATGCGAAACAAAACCTGCAATGCTTCCCTTGCAGACCGTCGAGCAGCACTTGAAACTCTAACATTTGCACGTACAGAGACCCACATCCCAACATAACCAGCTAGTCCAGAACACACAGCTCCAAGGAGAAAGGCAATAACTGTAATATATGCAGATGTTGTCCTGTGTAGCGATGAAATTTATGAGACAACAGAGGATGGGTACAACTAAGATTTCATAATGACAGTACAAAGTCACCTTCCTAGGCCTGATGCCTCCTGCTGCGGGGTGATAGTGCGAAAGAGATAAATGAAAAGGATAACAAGTGCCAGGATGCAAGCCATTTTAGAAATAGCCCCATATTGTGTCCTAAAAAATCCTTCAGCACCATCCCTTATGGCATCAGATATCTGAGCAGTACATGCAACATAACAGATCAAAACCTTGATAACCTTACATACAGAACTCACAAAAGTAGATGCATAGATAAATAAAATACTGAAAATCAGTATTTCCAAAAGGGCAACGTTGATGTAAGCTAAATAAAATTATTTACAGAGGAGAACTTACACTTGCTAGCAACATTAGTCAGTAGTCACAACATAACTGTGTAGAGTGTACATGTGTTGCTTTGTGCATTTAAGAATGTCATAAAATAAAATAAAATATAAAGCCAATGCACAACAAGCTGATATTTTGTATGAGTGTATGACTTAGTTCCAACCCATAATAACCTCCTGAAACGGGATCATGCTAGATTGCGTGATATGTTAATTTGGTAAAATGCTATGATATGGGATATGTTCTCAATTTTCATTGAACTGTGTAGCTTCCATAAAGTGACACATGCCGCAGCTAAATAGCATTCTGCAACCCCAATCAGCACATAAAAATAGCATTTTACACTGTGTCTCCTAATCATATCCATGATCTAGAATATCAAATATCAACAAATGGACCTTAAATGTAAATTGCAGAATAAAATGGGCCAGTAGTCTCATAGGATGGTATGGTTAACTGTCAAGCAAGAGATGATAGAAAATGTGTTATAAGCACTTTGCAGACATTGAAACATGCCAAAGAAACCAATAAGTTGAAGTGAACATTAAGAAAATGAAAGCGCTGCTATATCATCCACAAGCTGAACACAAGCATTTTCAATACCTCGGACATTTCTGGAGGTCCTTCGTCCTTGGCAAGAACCCACTTTGTGAGGTAGAGAGAGAAGAATAAACTGAGAGTGCATATACAGAAGACGAAGACTATAATTGGTGATGTACTGGCTCCTAAGTAGAACACACCACAGACAACCAGCAGAAGAAGAACTATCAGGGCACGAGGATTTATCTTCATCAACACACGGAAGACCTGCAGCAGTCAGAATAGCAACTGAATGAGGCACAAATAAATTGCTCGTAACAGGGCAAAGTATATCCAACCAATCGATCAGTGGGAATGTTTAAACACTTGTTTTACTTATTTAACTTCCAAAATTATATTTAAAAAATGCACATAACATCTAGATGAAAACAGCTACTTGGGTTGAATCATTTCAAAACCTGCAACAACTTCGAGACAAATAAACAAGCAGCAGTGGTGTACCCATTGAACTTTTGACTGTTTTTTAGCAACATAACCTTTTCTGTTGGAGTTACAAGCAGCAATAAACAGAGCAGACCTCATTTGTTTACTGCAATGACATCATTTAAGAGAGGAAAATTCTACATGGTAATAATTATAAGAAAGAGTAATCATAATGCAGCATTGTGTGGTATGTCAATTTTTTGGTTGGTGTGTACTTCAACTCGTAACGTTGTAAGAAAAAAATGGTGAATACAAAACATGATACCGTGGATATTTTGACAAAATAAACTTATGGACCATTCAAACTGACAAAGATTAAGGAGAAAGAGCTATCACCTCCCATGCAATTGCATAGACTACGCACAGCAAAGAGAAGTGTGTGAGAAAGACGCATGCAAAGATAAAAGCGAACTAAACTGATACTCCTAGTAACTACTAAGCTCGGTGTGTAAAAGGTGGAGAATGCCTAGCAATAGGCCATACCAGCGGTATAGATGATTTACTTCGTACAGTGGAAAACGTTCTTGGTTTCTCCTGATACGGTCTTCCTTTTTCCATTTCACTTTCCATCATGATGGAATAAGAGTTTGCCCTCTTCGTTACTAGAAAAGGAGCGAACTCCCCACCTTGGGGCAGGTCACTCCCAGATCCTGGGCGCTCAATTTTGGATGATCTATATCAAACACCTTCAAAACACAAGCAGTAAGTTCAAAAGGTCAGGCACATCCATCTCTTAGGCCTCAGCCACCAAACTACCCTTTGCTACAAAAGAACCTTTTCCCTCAAAATTATATGAGATAAACATTTCATGTTATACAAAAAGCATTAAAAAATGATCCACAATCTGTATAATTATTACCTAATTTATGTTCAAATGCTAGGGCACGAAGTCGAGTTACGATGTGAAATCAGGTACAGGCTATACGTAGATCAGACTATGTTTACATAGAGAACAGAGTATGATTAACATATACAAGAACAATAGAAAATGATGAACGTAGGTCAAACACTGATAGTTCCTGGGACAAGGAAAGCAATGGCACTCTTTTTTTTTCTTTTTTTTTTTTTGAGAATCAATGGCACTCATTTTGAATGCCAGCCTTGAGCCCTTGACTACCGAAAATAAAGGGAAATTTAGTTTACTTGGATATATCAGGGGCCATGGGGCAGTAACCATGAACCACACAACTCCACAACCACAAACACTTCACATGAATTGTGCAGCCCAGGGAAACTAGCGACCATGCACAGCTAGTACGAAAGGAGGATAACTGGATAACTATGACTGAACCATCTACATCGAGTGCGCACTGCGCAGCCCCAAAAAACTAGTAACCACGAACAGGTCGTACTTGACACCAAAACTATGACGGATCCACCTAAGTCAATCACGGACGCAGTGCCAACGTCCAGAATTGGCATGCCTAGCATTGCGCGGTCGCCACGAATCAACCTGATCTACCAGCGCCTGCGCAGATCGAGCAGATGCGGGCCCGTACCTTCGGCTTTCGGTGGGGCGGAGGCCGGTCAGCGAAACGTCGACGGGAATGAAGAGAAGTGGAGCCCAACGGTGGCACGGCCCTCCGCGGGGTCGCCGAGATCTCTCGTTGACGCGGTCGCGTTCCGGTCGCTGCCTGCCGTGCTCCCTCGTCGCCGCACGCGGTCGCCGGCGCTGGCGGAAGTGGCGGTCCCCTCGTCGCCGCGGCCGCCGGCGGTCGCGGTCCCACGCGTCGTCGCGCGCAGTGAGCTGGGTGGAGGGAGGGGAGATGGGAGGGAGGGTGCGATGCGGTTGGAGTGGAGATGCGGGGGAGAGAAAGGTCGGGAGGGAGGGATGGGGAAAAACGGAGCTCGTTGCGAGCCGCCTGACTCGAGACTCGGCTCGGCTCGGTCACCAAATCTGCCGAGCCTTTAGCCAGCTCGCATTTGCTCATATGGCTCATCTACCTCGGCTGGGAAGCGCCCACAAAAAAGGAGCATCGCGCACGGACACAGACCAAATCTTTTTTTTTTCGAACTAACCTGTGGTTGGATGGTTGGAGGTACCGTGATATCCCAGCCCACCAAGGTTCAAATCCTGGTGATCGCATTTATTTCTGGATTTATTTCAGGATTTCCGGCGATGCGCATTCAATGGGAGGAGACGTTCCCGTCGACGACGAGGTGCCTACGGTGAATTTATAAATTTCAAGATAATATGCCGGGTCAGTCTTTCAGAGATACTTATAGGGGTAGAGTGTACGTGTGTACGTTCATAAAGATAAGTATATGCACGTGTATATGAGCGCATGTGTTTGTACTGATGTTCAAACAAAAATGTGACCCCTCTTTTTTGAGAAATCTTGCATCTATTTGTTGGATAATATTCAAAGGTACAAGCTGGGGGAAGACCCAGCCATAAGTGGCGACCTTACATGCGAATTTTGCGAGATTGTGAGCTGCAAAGTTAAAGTTTCTATGCTCATGAACAAAAGTACAAGACTGAAATAAACTCAATCTCTCAACTATTTCTGCTATGATTGCTCTGTTTCTTCCTCCAGCTCGTTGATTGATGCCGTTGATAACCCCCAAGCAGTCTGATGCAACATATATATGTTCCAGGTTCAAATCCTCAGCCAGGGAAAGAGCTTCTCTAACAGCAAATGTCTCTGGCATGGTCGGGTCAGTCATATGAAATAATACCGCTGAAGCTCCCAAGTACATGCTCGATTCATCTTGACATATGACAGCAGTTGCATCGCACATGGACACAGACCAAATGCGACTATATATGAGACCATCTACAGTCGGACACCTCAAACCAGCCTTAAACAACCGGGCGGGCTGCCCGGTCACTGATTGTCATGTTTTTTTGACCTAAACGGATGCCTAAAACGGGTCTCAAACACCCGGGCTGACCGGCACCCCCCATATCCAGCCCACGTCGGACACGACCCATGCTGGCCCATCCGACCCCACTTATATTCGTCCCCATCCGCTCGCCGGAGCAAACCCTAGCCACTTCACTCCACTCCCCTCCGCCACCCGCGCGAGCTCACCTCCGGCCTTCTCCGCCATGGCAGGCAGCGGATCAGACTCCGACCAGTCCGGATCCGTCTACTAAGGTGTCATCCCGTGTGGGTTGGAGGAGGCAATGGCAGTCCGCATTGCACTCCGTCGCTCCTGGGAGGACAGCCCCGGCCGACAGACGGATCCGTCTGTCGCGACGCCATAGTGTCGGCTCACCGGGCGCTCGGGTCCTATGGTGCTGGATCCTCACGGTCCGGGTCGGAACACCTCTCCTTCCCCATCACCGGCCGGGCAGAGTATGAGTCCCACAGGGAACGGGCGGCCCACCGTGGGAAGGAGAGGATAATGGCCGCCGAGGCCCGTATCACGGCGGAAACGGCGACGGCGGAGGAGGCTGATGCGGCGGCGTGGTCGGCCGCAGAGGAGGAAGCCATCTGCGCCCGCATTGTGAAGAAACGGCAGCGGAGGAACACGCGCACCCTCGCGCGAGAGCAGAATCGGGAGGTCTGTGCCATGGTCGGACTGCCACCGAAGAAGGAGAAGGAGGACAATGACGGCGATGATAGCTCCGGCGACGAGCAGATCTGGGTCGATCCGTATTGGGTCTTCGAGCGGTACTTCCGCGAGAAGGACGGCAAGGGGGCCGGGAAGAGCAAGGACAGTTGTGGGTGAACTCCACCATAGCCAAACATGCCAAATTTTGATAGTCCAATGGCATGTTTAGTGTAGTGTGATGGAGTAGTCGGACGATGCGTGTGCGTCGACGTAGTTACATGAGTTTGTATGGATTTGAGATATGATAATTGAGGTGTCTGGATGTGGATTACATTATTTGAGGGGTTCCCAGTCAGTGCCCGCGGACGCACCCGGGCGCGTCCGCGGGCGTTTGAGGGGCCGGATTTGCCAAGTCCGACTGTAGATGCTCTGAGTCACCTATATGTGTATTTGGTTGTGTTGCACATATCAAAGTGGTGAAGCACTGAAGCCCCACGCGATGAAGCTCGACGATTGGAGCATGCCCATGGTGCTTCTTGGAAACGAGCCCGGGCAGCGACGTACCGCGTCTACGCCCCCGTCCGCAACTAAGAGCGCACGGTGGGACTGGGAGGGCAAGGGAGGAGCACCGAGCGCCGTGGAGTCTTTCATCAAACGCTTCTCCTACACGGTGATAAGATCTAATACGCCGACTCCATCGAGCGAAAACGCTACCATGACAGCAAAACCGCCGGGTGAAAACGTTGTCACGGCAGCAAAATCGCCTAGCCTAAGGGCCGCTACGCCAGCAATTTCTGCTACCATGGCAGCAGATTTCCCGGCCACTGCAGAGGCTGCAATAGAGCAAGATGACGAACCGGTGCACAAGATGCACCACCACGCCATGTACACTTGATGACCATCCGTGCTTGAGACGGGATCGTGCAGCCGAACTGATAGTACGAGGACCACGTCATGATGGCATATGACGACGAGTCGTACCCTGGCGAGATCGGTGAGCCCAAGACGTTCTTGGAAGTCGAAGAAGTGGCATGGCGCCGCACCATGGACGAGGTGATGAGCTACATTGTCAACAACAAAACTTGGCGCCTCATTGATATCCCTGCAGATCACAAGCCGATGGGGTTGAAGAGTGCGTACAAGCTCAGGAGGGACATGAACAACGACGTCCAGAAGCACAAGGCTCTGAATGAAATATGCCCTAGAGGCAATAATAAAGTTGTTATTTTATATTTCATTATTCATGATAAAGGTTTATTATTCATGCTAGAATTTTATTGATCAAAAACTTAAATACATGTGTGAATACATAAACAAATACCGTGTCCCTAGTAAGCCTCTACTGGACTAGCTCTTTCATCAAAGATGGTTAAGGTTTCCTAACCATAGACATGTGTTGTCATTTGATAACGGGATCACATCATTAGCATAATGATGTGATGGACAAGGCCCATCTTTAGCTTAGCATATTGATCGTTCAGTTTATTGCTATTGCTTTCTTCATGTCAAATACATATTCCTCCGACTATGAGATTATGCAACTCCCGGATACCGGAGGAATACCTTGTGTGCTATCAAACGTCACAACGTAACTGGGTGATCATAAAAATGCTCTACAGGTATCTCTGAAGGTGTTTGTTGAGTTTTCATAGATCGAGATTAGGATTTGTCACTCCGAATATCGGAGAGGTATCTCTGGGCCCTCTTGGTAATGCACGTCATAAGAAGCCTTGCAAGCAAAGTGACTAATGAGTTAGTTACAGGATGATGTATTACAGAACGAGTAAAGAGACTTGCCGGTAACGAGATTGTCGGATTCTGGGTTCCGGCAAACCCTTGAGGTTCGAACACTGGGGTGCGCACGAAGATCTCTCTCTCCCTAGCTCGCTCTCGCAACGATCTCAAGGCCTAGCTCGACGAACCCAAAGAACAAGAGACACGAGGGTTTATACTGGTTCGGGCCACCGTTGTGGTGTAATACCCTACTCTAGTGTAGTGTGGTGGATTGCCTCGTGGGCTGAGGATGAACAAGTACAAGGGATAAACAACCTCCTGAGGAGAGGTGTTCTTGAGCTTGATGAGCTTGTGTATGTGAGGATGATCTGAACGATTCGTCCCCTTGCTAGGGTGGTGGCTAGTCCTATTTATAGTGGCCCTAATCCTCTTCCCAAATGTTAGGCCGGAAGGGATCCCACAACGGCCAATTTGAAGGGAGACAACTAGTACAAGTTATCCTGACAAAAGGTGGTCTTCGCCTGCCAAAGGCTCTGGTGGTGACACCGTCATGGGCTCTGCGGTGACCTCCGTCCTGCTGGTCTTAGTCTCGTTGCACCGATATGGAAACATTTGCCTAATGCCTCGGGACTACTCGTCTGCGCCTGCCTCTTTAGCATCAAAGAGGAAACTGGTACTCTGCGCCCACTGGCGCCCGCCTGGCTTCGGTCGTCATGGCTCACGTCATGTGAACCTCGCGAGGTGCCCCTCCGCCTTGATATCTCCGCTCCTCGTGAGCCAACCTAGAGAGGTTGCCCCCGAGGAGGTCTTGTGTCGTCCGCCTCGGGAGGCTTGGCCCCTCACGAGGGTCTTGAGTGGTTGTTGGTGAAGATGGGTCGTACCAGGCCGCTGGCTGAGCCACGCCCTGGGCCGTAGGCAGGCAAGTTTGGGTACCCCGTTTCTAGGACGCCGACAGTTGCCTTCGAGGCGAAGCCATGGGGCAAGTGCAGAGCGCCGCGGGCCCCAATGGCATGCAGCCTTGATTGACGCGTGGCGGTTGACGGGACATGGGCGCCTCCACTTCCCACGCCACCTCGGCAACAGCCCATGACTGACAAAAGGTTGGCGCGTGCCGCAGTGCCTTCATTGCCTCCCTTCGTCTTCCTCTAGATCCCCTTCCTTGCTCCTTGCTCCCAAAGACTCCAGATCCGCGCCAATTCCCCTTCGAGCTTGCAATCGATGGCGTCCGGCAAGGCAAAGGCCACTCCTCCGCCCGCCTGGTACGAGCCGGCTCTAAGCGCGCCCAGCGTTTCGGAGAAAAACTTCGCTGCCACGCTCCTGATGACGGTGGAGGGCAGCAACGAGAAGGGAAAGACCGCGCTCCGGGCTGCCCCCGCTAAGCCGAAGGCCTCAGGGAGCACCTTCTATCCCTTCTTTTATGAGCAGTGTTATCGCGGGACTGGTTCCCCCCTTCTCCGATTTATTCTACGCCGTCCTTAGCCACTATAAGCTGCATGCCCTTCATCTCCATCCCAACTCTGTCCTCCTCCTGTCGATCTTCGCCTTCTATTGCGAGGCATTCTTGGGGTGATGTCGTACGTGGCGCTGCTTCGCCACTTCTTCTTCCTCCAGAACAAGGGCGGCCATTGCTCGGGGTGTGCCAACTTCGTCGTGGCCAACGGGACCAGCGCGATCTCGAAGGCCGGGAAGAAGGCCGAGAACTTCAGGAGCAAGTGGGTACTCATGGACGCCAAGTGCTCTCACCCTCGGTTGGTGCTGCCGACTGAGATGCCCATGCCTCACGACGGGTGGCTCAGCGTGAAGCTCACCGACCCCCGGGCGGAGTAGGTGCTGGAGAAGATGACTGTCGACCTGAAGCCTGACGACCCGAAGGCGACGAAGCTGATGGGGGCCATGATCGTCAAGGAGTTCTTGGAGCAGCACATAGCTCCACTTCAGGCGCGCTCGCGCCCCTTGTGGAAGCTTGGGGACGAGGAGGACGACCTCCGCCTGCGCCCAGGTGCCTTTGTCGGACGAGGAGCTAGGCATAGCTCTCCGCCTCTTGGTCGGGGATGACCAGGGGTATCCGCCAGACACCCATGTTCCCCTGTACCGCCGCCTGGATGGGGCGAAGGTAGCCGCCTCCATGCCCACCTTCGACGGGCGCGGGCTCGTGCCGCCAGCACCCTCCGAGGCCCCGGTGGTGACGACTCCGGTGATGGTGTCCTCTGATGACTCCGACGAGGAGGAGGGGCTGGACTCGGAGGCGGCCCGGGAGGGGGCAGGGGAGACTCCCCCCCCCCCCCGCGCGCAAGGCCGATCTCCTCTGTGCCTTGCCTGACGACGACGACGCTGGAGACCACCCAGTGAGGGAGGTCATGTCCTCTGCTGGGGTCTCCACGAGGTCCAAGGTTGCCTCTTCGAAGAAGCCGCCGGCTGGGGTCCCGACGAAGAGCAGAACAGCGCTGATCTCCCGGAGCGATGCTCCTGCTCTGACGCTGCCTGGTGCTGCCGTCGGGCTGGCTGCCGTGGTCTCATCTGCCTCGAGCTCAAGGCTGGCCTTCAGTGCCGCGAGGCCCTGTGCTCAAGGCTCAAGAGGCTGCGAAACTACGCCGCCGTCGACCAGTAAGCACCTTGCCCTGACCTTGTTCTTGCTTCTGTCACTGCTTCCTGATGTTCTCCTCTTGCATCATCAGGCCGACACTGTCGGCGAAGAAGAAGAGGGAGGGGGCGGTCGCGCCCTCGAGAACCCAGTAGCCTGGCATGGCCGCACCTCCTCTAGCGCAGAAGAGCGGCAACAGACCTCGCGCCTCTCCGGCCCGGTCGTCCTCGCGAGGCAACATGCGGCGTGCCTCGTGGAGGCGTTAAAAGTTCTTGTGGGTGCTTAAGGAACAGTATGTTTTGTAATATTTTATTGAGATTCCGTGACTTCCTTCCCGTTTGCTTGATGTTCTACATCGGCAGGGCCCGACCCCGTGCATACCTCAGTCGCCGTTGGGCCGTCCGGATCACCAGGACGGGACCAAGGGGTGAGGGGCTATGTGGTCAGTTAGGCTCCTGAGTCACGATGCTCGGGAGTCCCCCTTGACGCGCCAACGGCCTGCGGGAAGGAGACGTGAAGGGAGGACTTAGTGTTCTACGTCGGCAGGGCCCGACCCTGCGCATACCTCAGCCGCCGTTGGACCGTCTGGATCGCCAGGACGGAACCAAGGGGTGAGGGGCTACGTGTCCAGTTAGGCTCCTGAGTCGCGATGTTCAGGAGACCCCCTTGATGCTCAAACAGACCTTCATACCTGTCCTCGCCGAGGTCCCGCTCGGAAGGGGCGCGCGACGACCAGGTCCGAGGGACCTGGCAGGGCGGCGTACGCTAGGCATGACCTGAGCGTAGCCCCCGTACCCAGCCCCCTCGCGCGGCTCTCCCGAGGGGAAAGCGTTGCGGTGAGTGAAGGAAATATGCCCTAGAGGCAATAATAATGTTGTTTATATTTCCTTATATCATGATAATGTTTATTATTCATGCTAGAATTGTATTAACCGGAAACTTAGTACATGTGTGAATACATAGACAAACAGAGTGTCACTAGTATGCCTCTACTTGACTAGCTCATTAATCAAAGATGGTTAAGTTTCCTAACCATAGACATGAGTTACCGTTTGATGAACGGGATCACATCATTAGAGAATGATGTGATTGACATGACCCATCCGTTAGCTTAGCACGATGATCGCTTAGTTTGTTGCTATTGCTTTCTTCATGACTTATACATGTTCCTATGACTATGAGATTATGCAACTCCGAATACCGGGAGGAACACTTAGTGTGCTATCAAACATCACAACGAATCGGGTGATTATAAAGATGCTCTACAGGTGTCTTCGATGGTGTTTGCTGAGTTGGCATAAATCGAGATTAGGATTTGTCACTCCGATTGTCAGAGAGGTATCTCTGGGCCCTCTCGGTAATGCACATCACAATAAGCCTTGCAAGCAATGTGACTAATGAGTTAGTTACGGGTTGATGCATTACGGAACGAGTAAAGAGACTTGCCAGTAACGAGATTGAACTAGGTATTGAGATACCGACGATAGAATCTCGGGCAAGTAACATACCGATGACAAAGGGAACAACGTATGTTGTTATGCGGTTTGACCGGTAAAGATCTTCGTAGAATATGTGGCAGCCAATATGATCATCCAGGTTCCGCTGTTGGTTATTGACCAGAGATGAGTCTCGGTCAAGTCTACATAGTTCTCGAACCCGTCGGGTCCGCACGCTTAACGTTCGATGACGATCGGTATTATGAGTTTATGTGTTTTGATGTACCGAAGGTTGTTCGTCCCGGATGTGATCACAGACATGAGGAGGAGTCTCGAAATGGTCGGGACATAAAGATTGATATATTGGACGATGTTATTCGGACACCGGATGAGTTCCGGGGGTCACCAGACCCGAGTGCCGGGGGGTTATCGGAACCCCCGGGGGAACTAATGGGCCAACATGGGCCTTAGTGGAGAGAGAGGAGGGCAGCCAGGGCAGGCCGCGCCCTCCCCCCTTGGAGTCTGAATAGGACAAGGGAAGGGGGGGGCGCCCCCCTTTCCTTCTCCCTCTCTCCCTCTCCTTCCTTCCCCCTCTCTTCCCTTGTTGGAAACCTACTAGGAATAGGATTCCTAGTAGGAGGGGGGAGCGACAACATGCGGCGTGCCTCGTGGAGACATTAAAACTTCTTGTGGGTGCTTAAGGAATAGTATGTTTTGTAATATTTTATTGAGATTCCGTGACTTCCTTCCCGTTTGCTTGATGTTCTACATCGGCAGGGCCCGACCCCGCGCATACCTCGGCCGCCGTTGGGCCGTCCGGATCACCAGGACGGGATCAAGGGGTGAGGGGCTACGTGGTCAGTTAGGCTCCTTGAAGGAAATATGCCCTAGAGGCAATAATAAAGTTATTATTTATTTCCTTATATCATGATAAATGCTTATTATTCATGCTAGAATTGTATTAACCGGAAACGTAATACTTGTGTGAATACATAGACAAACAGAGTATCACTAGCATGCCTCTACTTGACTAGCTCGTTAATCAAAGATGGTTATGTTTCCTAGCCATTGACATGGGTTGTCATTTGATTAATGGGATCACATCATTAGGAGAATGATGTGATTGACTTGACCCATTCTGTTAGCTTAGCACTCAATCGTATAGTATGTTGCTAATGCTATCTTCATGACTTATACATGTTCCTATGACTATGAGATTATGCAACTCCCGTTTACCGGAGGAACACTTTGTGTGCTACCAAACGTCACAACGTAACTGGGTGATTATAAAGGTGCTCTATAGGTGTCTCCGAAGGTACTTGTTGGGTTGGCGTATTTCGATATTAGGATTTGTCACTCCGATTGTCGGAGAGGTATCTCTGGGCCCACTCGGTAATGCACATCACTTAAGCCTTGCAAGCATTGCAACTAATGAGTTAGTTGCGGGATGATGTACTACGGAACGAGTAAAGAGACTTGCCGGTAACGAGATTGAACTAGGTATTGAGATACCGACGATCGAATCTCGGGCAAGTAACATACCGATGACAAAGGGAACAACGTATGTTGTTATGCGGTCTGACCGATAAAGATCTTCGTAGAGTATGTGGGAGCCAATATGAGCATCCGTGTTCCGCTATTGGTTATTGACCGAGACGTGTCTCGGTCATGTCTACATAGTTCTCGAACCCGTAGGGTCCGCATGCTTAACGTTTCGATGACAGTTATATTATGAGTTTATATGTTTTGATGTACCGAAGATTGTTCGGAGTCCCGGATGTGATCACGGACATGACGAGGAGTCTCGAAATGGTCGATACCTGGAGATTGATATATTGGAAGCCTATATTTGGATATCGGAAGTGTTCCGGGTGAAATCGGGATTTTACGAGTCTGCAGGAGGGTTACCGGAACCCCGGGGTTAATGGGCCATAGTGGGCCTTAGTGGAGAAGAGAAGAGGCGGCGGGGCAAGGGCCGCGCGCCTCCCCTAGTCCGAATAGGACAAGGAGAGGCGGCACCCCTTCCTTCTTCTCCTCCACATCTTTCCCTCTTCTCCTAATCCAACAAGGAAAATGGAGGAGTCCTACTCCGGTGGGAGTAGGACTCCTCTGGCGCGCCCCTCGGCGGCCGCACCTCCCCCCTTGCTCCTTTATATACGGGGGCAGGGGGGCACCCTAGAGACACAACAATTGATCGTTTGATCTTTTTGTAACATCCCAAAATTCTAAATTTTGGAATGTTATAAACAAATAGATAGATTTGATTGATTGCTTGATTGATTGACTGAAAAGTGAGCGATTTTGAAACTTTTTGAAAGTTAGATGAGAGGGAATAAAAGGACTTTCCCAAACTTTCATTTTGCTTTTATGATCTTAGGGAATTCAAATACTCTTCATCACAAAACCCTGGAGAGAAGATGACATGACTTCTTCCATTTATTTAAATGACAAGGGTGTTGAAAATATTTGAATTTCATTTAAGAATAGTTCCAATTCTGAAACTTTATGCAACTCAATGATTTTCACGAGCGAAGATAAAATGACTTCTTCAAAACATATGAAATATGAGTTGGGAGTTTCGAAGAATTAAGTTCAAAGTTCTTTTGAATTATTTTCAATTTGGAGTTATTTGAGTTTTATTCAAATTATTTTTCTCCAAAAATAAAATATATGGAAATAGGGTAACATGATTCCCTACATCAGAAAATTGGAGAGAAATTAATTTGAAATCATTTTGGTATTTTTAAAATGATTTTCAGTGGATTTTATTAGGGTAGTAGCACTGTTTGTTTTATTTGAATTTTTGTGTATTTTATTTGAAGCTAGAATAAAGTTTATCATGTAGGAAATCTTTTTCTGAAAATTTTGATATATTATATGCCTATATAATATATTTATTTATTTGATTTTATTATTTTTATTTGTCTCTGTCAAAATTTTTTTTTTAAAAAACGGAGCACAGCGCCTTGGGCCAAAGGCCCAAGCCGCTAGCCGCCGGCCGGCCGAAGGCCACAAGGCCAACTCACGCACGCACCACGCACCTAGGGGAGCCAGGAGCCCCAAGTTTCCTATTCTTTTACGATTCCTAGTAGATTTGACCCGTTTTGTTATTCCATTTTTATTCCTAGGATTCCTAATCCTAATCTATTTCTTGTCCCCTACCCCAAGCAAAACCCTCCCTCCCCAATATAAATACCCAAGCACCCCCTCCAACACATCAAATCAACTCTCCTCTCCTCTCCTCCTCTGCAGAAGAAGAACACCAAAGCAGCCGCCACGCCGCCCCACGCCGCCGCCACCCCACATAGCCGCCACCAGCGCCGCCGCCACTTGCCGCCGCTTGCCGCCCTATGCCGCCACCGCCGAGCCTCGCCTCTTGAGGTACTAGCCTCAAGGCCGTCACGCTTTTAGATCGGTTTTCTAAATCGGTTTCCATTCCGCTTTCTAGATCGGTTTTTCGTTTGGTTTCCTTTCCAAACCCTAGATCGGTTTTCTCGCCGGTTTTTCTTTCCGGTTTTGTTTAACGGCGTTCGCTCGATAGATTTTTCTTTTATTTTAATTCCCGTCATGGACCTATCCGTAGTCCCTAATCTTCAAACGTTCATAACTTTTTACTCGTGAAGTCGGAATCCATGAAACCAACGCCCACTTCTTCGTTATGATCTCCTCTATCCAAAGAATATAACTCAAACATGTTTTTGAAAGTTTTAAAATTTGATTTCAAACAGATTTGTATTTGAACTTCGTTTGATCATAACTTGAGTTTCGTAACTCCGATTTAGTTGATTCTTTTTGCAAATCGAAGCTCTTGACCTAAACTTTCCGATAAGGCCAAATACACATAGTTTTGGTACTGTTAGAAATTGTTTTATGCTGCAAGAGTTATTAGATTTGGTTTTGATGTTTTTCGAATTGTTTCTTCGATCTTTCCGATCTTTTGAGTGATTGCTTATGTGTGGTTACTATTGCTTGATTACGATAGATTGACCGGAGTGTGACGAGTAGATCTATCAAGAGTTTTGAGTGCGAATCATCTTCATCAACTTTGCAGGCAAGTAACACTTTGACCATACTCTTCTCATACCCAGTTTTTATGCATTAGATCAATCCTCAAACACTTGCATGGTTAGGATCTAATTAAATTGTGGGATGGGAAGTAGATTGAGGTAGTACCTATTACCTGTTTTACTTATGAACCTTGGGAGTTACTTCTACGTTTGCTTATTACGCCATGCTATGCTCGTAGACGTGGATTAGGTTTGAGTGAATATCCATGACAGATGTGAGATTGTTAATTAATGGTTTATCTAAGGTGACAACTTAAACACACATCTGGGTGGATTGAGGCACCTGGTTTCTATCAGGACTTGCCTGTATTTCTTCGGATAGCCACCCAGGCTCAAAGGGATCATAAGATTATTCAAACTAGAAACTTCCGTGTGCAGCCACAAGCCATTATGGGCTCTGGCATAGTTGACTAAGTTGTGCGAACTCTTACGGGTAGGCTAGGCGATGTAGGGGATGTAGGTTGGTACGGTCTACCCACATGTAAGGTGCTAGTGCTTCGAAGATCGTGTCTCGATCATCCGTCTCTCAAACACCATGTAGTGCGAGAACCAAACGGAGGCGATCGAGTCTTGTGGGGAAAAGTGCTAAACCTCTGCAGAGTGTACAAACTAATCATGATTAGCCGTGTCCCCGGTCATGGACAATTTTGAGTATCTAGTACTGGATATCCTGTTGATCTCAACACGTTACTTAATATAATTTGTTTGGGTTTAATGAGTACTTTTAATTGGGATTGAGGATCATCAACCATTCTCAATGTTCAACAACCACCATGATAGTTAAATAAATTTATTCCTTTGAAGTAGGGAAAAATTGGCTTTTCGCAAAAAAGCGTAACCATAGAGCTTTCCACCAGCCATATATGCATGTAGTATAGCGTATTCTTTCATTACTCTCTATGTGTTACATTGCCAAAGATATTCCATGTCTTGACCCGTTGGGCTGCAACTTTTCATGTTGCGTAATTTTCGCATGACGAGTAAGTGATACGTTAGGGTTACGATTTCCTATACTCAACTTTGCCGTTGGTGTTGATGGGAATCCACAACCTTGTTGCTTCCGCTATATTTGGATCGAGGTAATAGTTTTTACGTTACTTTATACATGTGATTTACCTCTGTTATAAATCCTTCGATCTTGTGTGTGTGTCAAAGATACCGATCCGGGGATGACACGAAAGCACGAGACTTGATCCATTCGGTCGGTCGCTACAAGATGGTATCGAGCACATGTTGACCGTAGGACGTGACCCTAGAAAGCGACAAGCCCATAGGAAAGATTTTTCTCTACAACTTCATTTTCAAAAGATCTTTACCTCTCTTCTCTTGAGCTTATTCAAATATTCCTTTTAGTGAGACCATACCCTTTTCCCTTTTGACCACTCGAAGATTTGGTGGTGAGACCACTCCAAGGAGACAAGATATCGGACAACTAAGACCATTTGGAATGAAGATGATTTTACCGTGTAAACGGAAACTACAACGGTGAAGACTCAAGACTAGGAGATTTGAAGGCTCCAAATAAATTCGGATTTGTATGACCTAGGAAGGTTACGCTTATGGAACTTGGCAGACTATGGAAGTTATCAATAACCGAGATCAAGGTGTATCGGAGAAAGACTGGAACATGGAGCATTAGAATTCAAAGCTTTGTCAGGAAAAGGCAGGAGATATCAACTATGGAATGATAGCTCATGAAAATGACAAGAGCAGAAACACGCTATCCATGATGTTATCGCCCGCCTATGCTATTGTCACCGTACGGAGTTAAGCATGCAGATGCATGGAAGGATTGGATGGTAGAAAGTCGATGGAGCATCTATACGTAAACGTTGGAGTTTTAACCTTAGCTGGTGTATCACCGTGGATCTCGAGTATTACATGAAGAAGTTTAAGGTGGATCTGCGAGAAGCAGTATTTGATAAGGAAGCGGTTCGTGAAGAACTCGGGACCCGAAGCTGAAAGTAGACAAGATGAAGGAGCAAAACATCGAGATACCGGAGATTTGACAAGAATCGAAGGATGAGGATCATGGATCATGTCAAGGATGTTGAAACCGGCGGTTGGAACGTAACTCGAGAAATATTAAAGGACGTCACAAGAGACTTGGCGTCAACAGAGATGATCCGCAAAAGAACTTGAGAAGGACAAGCATGATCAGAAGGAGCCATCGGAGACATGATCAAGATTGGAAGAGTTTGATGACTTTGAAGATTTATTGACCGTTAGAAGACCAAACCCCTGTTACATACCTACGTTAGATGCGACGATTATGAGCTGTCATTTGTTTGATGTTTTCCGGCAGCCACAATAAAATCTGTCTTTTCAAAACCATTGTTTGTATTGTGTGCATCCCTCTCGATCTCTCTTATCCCACCCCAAACCCATGGACCCATTAGAGGATGGATGGAGATGAGCTTGTAATTTCCGGACCAATGAGTCAATTGGAGACAGACCGATGGATTCGGAACATGGAGGATCACATGAAGAACAACCCGATAGTCAGAAAAGATATGACCCAAAGATGCTCTTGATTGCTTTGAAAGAGGTGCTGCTATCTAGTGGAGGATGTACCAAACCATCAATGTGGCCAGGAGTAACCACTTGGGAAGAATTTAAGTTGACTTTGCTAAAGTCTCGGTTTGTGTCCTAGAAGTTGAAGCCTTATGGAAATGATATGGAGAAAGTGCATGCAAGCCTTGTGGAGAAATAGGATATAACCATAAATAAAACAAGGACGAATACCCTCATAATCGGAGGATTACCAAAGGAGTTAGCGAGGATCTCAAGGAACTTCGATTGGAGATTGTTCCCAAAGGTTTTGTTGCAGCAATGGAAGTTCGGTCTACATTGTTGAGAAAGATCCGTGAAGCTCAGAAGGATGACAAAGATATTGTTGAGGTAAAACAGAGGATGAGCAAAGGAAAGGCCAAAGGTTTTCGTAAGGATGAGCACGACACCTTATGGTTTGAGGACAGTGTACATGTACCCAATAATGCAAAGATCAGGAAGTTAAAACTTCAGGAGGCTCATGACTCACCATACTTGATTCGCCCTGGAAACACCAAGATGTATTTGGATTTGAAGGAGTGTTTCTGGTGGACTGGTATGAAGAAGGATATTATGGAGTATGTAGTCGTAAGTGATGCATGCGGAGAAAGTAAAAGCGAGCATCGAAGCCGCCAGGATTACTACAGCCTATGCCGATACTCTAATGGAAGTGGGATAAGCTTGGCATGATTTCATTTCCGGATTTCCCGAACCCGATTGGGATATGATTCTATCCGGGTAGTAGTTGACTCGCTTGACCAAAGTGGCTCACTTTATCCCGATTGAAATACGAAAGTTAAGTTGGCCAAGATATATTGGACAAGGATCGTATGTGCGCATGGAGTTCCGAGGACCATCATAGAGGAACACAATTTACCTCAAAGTTTTGGAATCGGCCGCACCGGACTTTAGGTACTAGGCTAGAGTTCAAGACAGCCTTTCATCCGCATACGGATGGATAGACCGAGAGAGTAAATCAGATTCTGGAGGACATGTTGAGAGCGTATGCGCTAGATTATGGATCTAGTAGGGATGGTAATTTACATTATGCGGAGTTTCTCATTCAACAACAGCTACCAAGTCAGTTTGAAGATGGCCCCTTTTTGAAGCTTTGTATGGGAGAAGGAGCCAGACACCGTTGATGTGGGATGAAGTTGGAGACCGTCAGTTGTTTGGACCAAATGTGATCAAGGATTTGTAAGAGAATGTTAAGTTGATTCGAGATAGACTGAAGGTAGCTCAGTCCTGCATGAATAGTTATGCATACTCAATAACGCAAGAAGGTAGTCGATAAAACCGGAAGCAGAGAATATCTTCGTGTGCCCCCTCGTGAGGAGTTAATCGATTTGGAGTTAAGGGAAAGTTAGACCCGAGATTTGTAGGACCATACCAAGTTGGAACGTATGGGAGAAGTTACCAACAAGTTGGAGTCACCGAAGGACTGTTAGGAGTTCGGGATGTGTTTCACGCTTCCCGCTTGAAGAAGTGCCATGCGAGAGATGGCCAATATTTCCTTGTAAGGACGCTTGACCTGGAAAGGATAATGAGGTTCCACGAAGTGGAGTATGGATTTCATAAGTATAAGTTTATCACGGTATGTGGGACATCCCACGAGGATGAAGAGATGAAGTGTTATTGGATATAAAGGAGGTATGATGTTGGAAATATGGATCAATGGAAGTTCCATGATGAGTCTGAGTAATCACGTCTTAGTTTGGTGCAAATATAAGGAAAAGAGACAGTACAATTGGATGGATTTAAGTATGCTGTGGAGTTGGATGTTGGGATAACGATCAGTTGCCCCGAGGATGTGTTCAAGGATTGCAAGTGATGAGATGGGCCATAACCCACAGGCCCCAGGACCTGCCAAGAAGCAAGCACATTCTTGCTGAAGGAAAAACCCTGGAAGAAGTTACGACTTGTATCAACCGACGATTCTATAGGAGTTTACGCAAAACCTGAGAGTTGTTAAGGAACGATAGATGTTTGTTTGGCTTGCAGAATCAATGGATTTTCCGGACTTGGTTCATCGACAAGAGAAATTCTGCAATGCTTGTGAGGATGACCGAGTGTTAGAATGCGAGATTCGCTAAACCATGTACAAGGTAATGATTTGGGTGCGGGATGGATTGATCACCATACCGACTTACTCTTATTATTCGCTTTGCTATATGGGATAGTAAATCTGAGTGACTTACCTATAGTTGCAAGACGATATATTAAACCTTGTTTAAACCTTAGAACGGTATAGGTATTTCTTTTCCCTTGTACACGGCAAATTGTTGCCAACCGTAGGTCATACGGTGAGGTTCAACCCAGATCGCTTTTCTGCAGAGAAAACCATAAATCGTTGACCACCATGAGATACCGATATTTGTTTAGAATTGGCGCCTGCATCTGCCACTAAGAAGACCCAATTTCGGGATAACCTTACCAAGAGGAAAGGACAAAGGAATTGAGGAAAAGGTTATGCCACTACCAGAAGAGCCAGAGAAGGAATTATCCTTAATATCTGAGAAGACCGACACTGTCAGCAATAAGGATGTAATATCTGAGTTTTGATGGAACCTTAACAATGATTTTAAGGGTGGTAGCACCCGAGACCCCGGAGACGAGCGATGGATTTTGAGAAGACCCCCAAACCCTAACCTATTTCTTGCTAGCCTCTCCGAATCTCGAGGACGAGATTCATTTTAAGGGTGGTAGTTTGTAACATCCCAAAATTCTAAATTTTGGAATGTTATAAACAAATAGATAGATTTGATTGATTGCTTGATTGATTGACTGAAAAGTGAGCGATTTTGAAACTTTTTGAAAGTTAGATGAGAGGGAATAAAAGGACTTTCCCAAACTTTCATTTTGCTTTTATGATCTTAGGGAATTCAAATACTCTTCATCACAAAACCCTGGAGAGAAGATGACATGACTTCTTCCATTTATTTAAATGACAAGGGGTGTTGAAAATATTTGAATTTCATTTAAGAATAGTTCCAATTCTGAAACTTTATGCAACTCAATGATTTTCACGAGCGAAGATAAAATGACTTCTTCAAAACATATGAAATATGAGTTGGGAGTTTCGAAGAATTAAGTTCAAAGTTCTTTTGAATTATTTTCAATTTGGAGTTATTTGAGTTTTATTCAAATTATTTTTCTCCAAAAATAAAATATATGGAAATAGGGTAACATGATTCCCTACATCAGAAAATTGGAGAGAAATTAATTTGAAATCATTTTGGTATTTTTAAAATGATTTTCAAAGTGGATTTTATTAGGGTAGTAGCACTGTTTGTTTTATTTGAATTTTTGTGTATTTTATTTGAAGCTAGAATAAAGTTTATCATGTAGGAAATCTTTTTCTGAAAATTTTGATATATTATATGCCTATATAATATATTTATTTATTTGATTTTATTATTTTTATTTGTCTCTGTCAAAATTTTTTTTAAAAACGGAGACAGCCGCTTGGGCCAAAGGCCCAAGCCGCTAGTCGCCGGCCGAAGGCCACAAGGCCAACTCACGCACGCACCACGCACCTAGGGAGCCAGGAGCCCCAAGTTTCCTATTCTTTACGATTCCTAGTAGATTTGACCTCGTTTTGTTATTCCATTTTTATTCCTAGGATTCCTAATCCTAATCTATTTCTTGTCCCCTACCCCAAGCAAAACCCTCCCTCCCCAATATAAATACCCAAGCACCCCCTCCAACACATCAAATCAACTCTCCTCTCTCCTCCTCTGCAGAAGAAGAACATAGCCCGCCCTTCTTACGCCGCGCCGCTTCACGCCGCCACCCCACATAGCCGCCACCAGCCGCCGCCACTTGCCGCCGCCCTATGCCGCCACCGCCGAGCCCCTCGCTTCGAGGTACTAGCCAAGGCCACACACGTTTTTTAGATCGGTTTTCTAAATCGGTTTCCATTCCGTTTTCTAGATCGGTTTTTCGTTTCGGTTTCCTTTCCGAAACCCTAGATCGGTTTTCTCGCCGGTTTTTCTTTCCGGTTTTGTTTAACGAGCGTTCGCTCGATAGATTTTTCTTTTTATTTTTAATTCCCGTCATGGACCTATCCGTAGTCCCTAATCTTCAAACGCTCATAACTTTTACTCAGAAGTCGGAATCCAACGAAACCAACGCCCACTTCTTCGTTATGATCTCCTCTATCCAAAGAATACAACTCAAACATGTTTTTGAAAGTTTTAAAATTTGATTTCAAACAGATTTGTATTTGAACTTCGTTTGATCATAACTTGAGTTTCGTAACTCCGATTTAGTTGATTCTTTTGCAAATCAAGCTCTTGACCTAAACTTTCCGATAAGGCCAAATACACATAGTTTTGGTACTGTTAGAAATTGTTTTATGCTGCAAGAGTTATTAGATTTGGTTTTGATGTTTTCCGAATTGTTTCTTCGATCTTTCCGATCTTTTGAGTGATTGCTTATGTGTGGTTACTATTGCTTGATTACGATAGATTGACCGGAGTGTGACGAGTAGATCTATCAAGAGTTTTGAGTGCGAATCATCTTCATCAACTTTGCGGTGCAAGTAACACTTTGACCATACTCTTCTCATACCCAGTTTTATGCATTAGATCAATCCTCAAACACTTGCATGGTTAGGATCTAATTAAATTGTGGGATGGGAAGTAGATTGAGGTAGTACCTATTACCTGTTTTACTTATGAACCTTGGGAGTTACTTCTACGTTTGCTTATTACGCCATGCTATGCTCGTAGACGTGGATTAGGTTTGAGTGAATATCCATGACAGATGTGAGATTGTTAATTAATGGTTTATCTAAGGTGGCAACTTAAACACACATCTGGGTGGATTGAGGCACCTTGTTTCTATCAGGACTTGCCTGTATTTCTTCGGATCGCCACCAAGGCTCAAAGGGATCATAAGATTATTCAAACTAGAAACTTCCGTGTGCAGCCACAAGCCATTATGGGCTCTGGCATAGTTGACTAAGTTGTGCGAACTCTTACGGGTAGGCTAGCTGATGTAGGGGATGTAGGTTGGTACGGTCTACCCACATGTAAGGTGCTAGTGCTTCTGAAAGACTGTGTCTCGGTCATCCGTCTCTCAAACACCATGTAGTGCGAGAACCAAACGGAGGCGATCGAGTCTTGTGGGGAAAAGTGCGTAAACCTCTGCAGAGTGTACAAACTAATCATGATTAGCCGTGTCCCGGTCATGGACAATTTTGAGTATCTAGTACTGGATATCCTGTTGATCTCAACACGTTACTTAATATAATTTGTTTGGGTTTAATGAGTACTTTTAATTGGGATTGAGGATGCTGTCAACCATTCTCATTGTTCAACAACCACCATGATAGTTAAATAAATTTATTCCTTTGAAGTAGGGAAAATTGGCTTTTAAAAAAAGCTGTAACCATAGAGCTTTCCACCAGCCATATATGCATGTAGTATAGCGTATTCTTTCATTACTCTCTATGTGTTACATTGCCAAAGATATTCCATGTGTCAATTGTTTTCGTGCTGCAACTTTTCATGTTGCGTAATTTTCGATCGACGAGTAAGTGATACGTTAGGGTTACGATTTCCTATACTCAACTTTGCCGTTGGTGTTGATGGGAATCCACAACCTTGTTGCTTCCGCTATATTTGGATCGAGGTAATAGTTTTTACGTTACTTTATACATGTGATTTACCTCTGTTATAAATCCTTCGAGTACTGTGTGTGTCAGCATACCGATCCAGGGATGACACGAAAGCACAGAGACTTGATCCATTCGGGTCGGGTCGCTACACTTTTAGTCGTGTGCGGTGCCCCCCTCCACCATAGT
Organism: Aegilops bicornis; assembly: GCA_021605145.1. Taxonomy (NCBI): domain Eukaryota; kingdom Viridiplantae; phylum Streptophyta; class Magnoliopsida; order Poales; family Poaceae; genus Aegilops; species Aegilops bicornis. The sequence continues at coordinate 634,800,562 of CM038674.1, read as the reverse complement.
CCACCTCGATAATACTGTAGCGGTGCTTAGGCAAAGCCCTGCGTCGGTAGAACATCATCATCGTCACCACGCCGTCGTGTTGACAAAACTCTCGCTCAACACTCGGTTGGATCAGAGTTCGAGGGACGTCATCGGGTTGAACGTGTGCTGAACTCGGAGGTGTCGTGCGTTCGGTACTTGATCGGTCGGATCGTGAAGACATACGACTACATCAACCGCGTTGTGCTAACGCTTCCGCTTTTGGTCTACGAGGGTACGTGGACAACAATCTACCCTCTCGTTGCTATGCATCACCATGATCTTGCGTGTGCGTAGGAATTTTTTTGAAATTACCACGTTCCCCAACAGTGGCATTCGAGCCTGGTTTTATGCGTTGATGTTATATGCACGAGTAGAACACAAGTGAGTTGTGGGCGATACAAGTCATACTGCTTACCAGCATGTCACACTTTGGTTTGGCGGTATTGTTGGATGAAGCGGCCCAGACCGACATTACGCGTACGCTTACGCGAGACTGGTTCTACCGACGTGCTTTGCACAATTGGTGGTGGGTGTCGGTTTCTCCAACTTTAGTTGAACCGAGTGTGGCTATGCCCGGTCCTTGCGAAGGTTAAAACAACACCAACTTGACAAACTATCGTTGTGGTTTTGATGAGTAGGTAAGAACGGTTCTTACTAAGCCCGTAGCAGCCACGTAAAATTTGCAACAACAAAGTAGAGGACGTCTAACTTGTTTTTGCAGGGCATGTTGTGATGTGATATTGTCAAGACATGATGCTAAATTTTATTGTATGAGATGATCATGTTTTGTAACCAAATTATCGGCAACTGGCAGGAGCCATATGGTTGTCGCTTTATTGTATGCAATGCAATCGCCCTGTAATGCTTTACTTTATCACTAAGCGGTAGCGATAGTCGTAGAAGCATAAGATTGGCGAGACGACAATGATGCTACGATGGAGATCAAGGTGTCGCGCCGGTGACGATGGTGATCATGACGGTGCTTCGGAGATGGAGATCACAAGCACAAGATGATGATGGCCATATCATATCACTTATATTGGTTGCATGTGATGTTTAACTTTTATGCATCTTATCTTGCTTTGATTGACGGTAGCATTATAAGATGATCTCTCACTAAATTTCAAGATAAAAGTGTTCTCCCTAAGTATGCACCGTTGCCAAAGTTCGTCGTGCCCAGACACCACGTGATGATCGGGTGTGATAAGCTCTCACGTCCATCTACAACGGGTGCAAGCCGCTTTTGCACACGCAGAATACTCAGATTAAACTTGACGAGCCTAGCATATGCAGATATGGCCTCGGAACACTGAGACCGAAAGGTCGAGCGTGAATCATATAGTAGATATGATCAACATAGTGATGTTCACCATTGAAAACTACACCATTTCACGTGATGATCGGTTATGGTTTAGTTGATTTGGGTCACGTGATCACTTAGAGGATTAGAGAGATGTCTATCTAAGTGGGAGTTCTTAAGTAATATGATTAATTGAACTTAAATTTATCATGAACTTAGTACCGATAGTATCTTGCTTGTCTATGTTGATTGTAGATAGATGGCCCGTCTTTGTTGTTCCGTTGAATTTTAATACGTTCCTTGAGAAAGCAAAGTTGAAAGATGATGGTAGTAATTACACGGATCGGGTCCAGAATTTGAGGATTATCCTCATTCGAATAGAAGAATTACGTCATGGAAGCACCGGGTGCCAGTGCCCGCCGCAGATGCAATCGACGACGTTAAGAACGTCTCGCAAAGCAAAGGCGATGACTACTCGATAGTTCAGTGTGCCATGCTTTATCGCCGTAACCGGGACTTCAACGACGTTTTGAACGTCATGGAGCATATGAGATGTTCCAGGAGTTGAAGTTAATATTTCAAGCAAATGCCCGGATTGAGAGATATGAAGTCTCCAATAAGTTCTCACTACAAAAAAATACACTTCCGTGATGATACGTGTTTGTCACAGTAGGTCGCGTTTTTTGTCATGCATGTACATCCATGACAAATTTATGACAGAATGAAGATAGTCATACCAGGTTCGTCAGAGAAGTGTTCCATGACATTACGAAAACTATCATCATGGAAGTGTCCACTTCCATGACGATAAATCGCGGCGTCACGAAGTGCTTTTCGTCAAGGGTGACCGACACGTGGCATCCACCGTAACGTGAACGCCGTTAAGCTATCGGGCCGGTTTTGGATCCGATAACCCGTTAACGACCCCGACCAATGGGGATTTTCCACGTGTAAAATCATCATTGGTCGGAGGAAACACGTGTCGGCTCACCGCCGGGACAGATGTCATCCACTCATTGGGATGTATACGCCTATGATACGTCGACACATGGCATGGCCCAACAGAGGCCCATTGCTGCGAAAAGGTCGGCCCGTTTGACTTGGTCAAAAGGTGGCGGGCCGGCCCATGGAAAGCCTATTAATGGCCTATTCGCATATAGCCCATTTACAGCCCGCTAACCCAAGGCCCGTTACGCCCTATTCGAATTAGGCCCAGTAGCATCATTTGGGCCATCCAATATGATTCCACCCTGTTTTCACTTCTGGCCCATGTATGGCCCATGACGTCTTTCGGCCCATATGAGGCCCTATGTAACTCTTGGCCTATTAACGGCCCGTGGTGAAACTGGCCCAGAACGTAACAAAGGTATCACTTTACACCCATTAACGCCCGTGGTGAAACTGGCCCGAATAGAACAAAGGTATCACTTTATACCCATTAACTAATTGTTATTCCGTTGGGCGTTTCAGCCCATGTTATCTTCGGCCTTCTCCGAGCCCATTTATTCTTGGGCTCATTTCCAAAGATTCGTTTACTTACGGCCCGTTCTGTCATTTTACGCTTGTGGGCCAAATTCAGCCCGTGGTGACGGTCAGCCCGTTTGTGGTCCGTTAATACGTTGGGCGTTTCATAGCGTCATCAACACGGCCTATTAACGATGGACCGTTATGGTCGCCCATGAACGGACGATTCCAACTCTAGCCCGCTTACGCCGAATGCGGTCTGTTTGGCCCATGGTTGGCCAATCGATCAGACGGTCCGTATAAGGCCCATTGATGATACGGCCCGTAGAAGGCCCATTGTGTCTACGGCCCGTAGAAGGCCCATTGTGTCTACGGCCCGTAGAAGGCCCATTGTTTCTACGGCCCGTAGAAGGCCCATTGTGTCTACGGCCCGTAGAAGGCCCATTGTTTCTACGGCCCGTAGAAGGCCCACTGTTTCTACGGCCCGTAGGCCCAGTGTCACCATCGTATGCGTTTATTGTGGCCTAGTTTTAAAAATAGGTTATTGCAGCCACTAGCAAACCGCAGAAAAGAACTGCGCGACTACAAGCAAACAAATAAACAAGACAACAAGGAAATAAATAAGTAAGCAACTTACACTAGGCTATCACGGCTATTACACATATTACATCCATCGGGCATCAAAGTTCGCCACCGGTGCAAATATAGGGAACACAAAGAAGATATAAACGCCGCAACAAAACAAGTCCGTAATCAAACCACTTCAAGAGCTCAAGAAACAATATCCTGGTACCCATAATGTCGGCAAGATGCTTAGCAAGCTTATTAACTTTCTCTTGTTTACGCTTAAGTCCTCCAGTAGCTTGTCATTGTACCAGAAAGTATGCATCTGAATTCTGCAGGACTTCCTCGGTCCTTGACTTCCTCGTCGATAACATCCGATCGATGTCTTTCAACTTGAAGTTGAGACTCAAGAAGCCGAATCGATTCGTGCAACGAGTTCAAGAGCTGGTGCCAAAGAAGTGGTAGCCAAGAATCGAACACTACATCAAGACTGGACTTTGTGGTTGTCTCTGTGTATTTAATATAGTTTTTATCAGGTTACTTGGATACCATCTGGGATGTCTCTATTTCTTTAACCTTATCTGCATTACTTCCTTTACCATTGCATAACAGGTACTCTTCTCCAATATTTTATCCGTGTTCTAAAAGAGAAACAAACAAACACATCTCAGGTTTACAATGTAGTATATGAAACTCATTTTGGTAAACCACTTCAGTAGTAAGGTGGACAGGATAACAGTATGAAACAAACATATATCTATGTAGTATGGTCACTGTATGGTCTATATCATTATAGTTTATGTTGCCAAATCAAGATAGATACAGTTCGAATCATATCTATTTAAGACAAAGCAACATAGACAAAATATAAGTGTGGGAAATTACACAGCAATAACAACACTTGTAATGTGCATGGCATGAGAACATAACTGTTTATTCAATTGAAACTGAAATCAACATAGAGCAAGTTACAACAAAGAAACAGCCAAACACGTTGAAGAAACAGTTTAAAACATACATTGCGCCATTGGAGTTTCAATTGCATCCTTCAAATTTGAAATTGGTTGGTATCAAGAATACAAAGGACGCAAGAGCAAAGTAGTATGAACCATAGCTACGAACCCCGACACGAGAACAATTCTTCTTACGCTTTAAGCGTTGACTTTGGGTTCGGAGTGGTGGTCCTCGTGATTTGAGCAATCGCAGTTGCCTTACTAACTTCTCGTGTTTGGGTGCTCTGTGGTGGAGACGGTCTTTGTGTCAACGGAACCGGGTGTCTATCTGCTGGGTTGGGGTTAGAAGGGGTGTAGCTGGTTCTCTATCCAACTGGGTAGGGGTACAATCTGCATGAGTGTGGGTTATGTGTGGTGGGGCTGGTTCTTGGGCAAGTACAACCGTGGTTCTATCTGCATCGACAGGTAGCATGATCTTTTCTGAAGACCGTGTTTTTACTCCCACAGATACTGCCATCACTCCCTCCAATTGAAATGGCTGATAAAAAAGAAAAGTAATTGAATGTACAGACATTGTAAGATAGATAGGTGCAATGGATAGTAGGGAAGAAAACAGGGCATGAAATAATTCACATTTATGTTGTCTAAGCAAATGTAATAGCAGGACATAATTTCACATATATGATGGCTAATTAAACAGGATAGCATGACACAATTTCACATGTATGATGGCTAACTAAACAGGATAGAATGACATACTTCAAAATATGATGACTATGTAAACAGGATGACATGGTATAACTATACGATGTGTCTATTAAAGTGGTTGGCATGCCATAAATCACAAACATGTAGCCGATGGAAACATGATTGCATGATATATTTCACGAATAGAATGACATAATTTAAAATATGATGACTATGTAAACAGGATGAGATGATATAACTATATTATGTCTTTAGAAAATGGGTTGGCATGCCATAATTCAGATACATGCTGTCTATGTAAACATCATGGCATGACATGTTGGGGAACGTAGCAGAAATTCAAAATTTTCTATGCATCACCAAGATCAATCTGTGGAGATTCTAGCAACAAGAGAGGTAGAGGATGAGCATCTTCATACCCTTGAAGATCGCTAAGCGGAAGCTGCCATAAGAACGCTGGATGAAGGAGTCAGACTCGCAATGATTCAGATCGCGGTTGATTCGATCTAAGCACCGAACAAAGGTGCCTCCGCTGCTCAACACACGTGACAGCTCCGGGACGTCTCCTCCTTCTTGATCCAGCAAGGGGAGAGGAGAAGTTGAGGGAGAACTCCAACAAAGACGACGGCATGGTGGTGATGGAGCTCGTGGTTCTCCCAGGCTTCGCCAAGCACTACGGAGGAGGAGGAGATGTTGGAGGAGGGAGAGGGCTGCGCCAGGGGAAGGTTGCGGCTGCCCTCTCTCTCTCACTATATATAGGGTGAAGGGAGGAGGGGAGGCGCCCTAGGGTTCCCTAGGGGAGGGGCGGCGGCCATAGGGGAAACCCTAGATGGGTTTTGGCGCCCCCATCCCTTAGGAAACTTGCCCCCCAAGCCGGGAGGGGTGGCTTCCCTAGGGGTGGCGCCCCCACCTCTCCAGGTCACGTGAGATAGGGTGGGAGGGGCACTCAGCCCCTTAGTGGGCTGATGTGCCCTCTCCCCTTGGCCCATAAGCCCCCCCAAAGCTTCCGGGCCTCCAAACCCCTTTTCGACACGCTGGTCATCACCGTACCCCGGAACAATTCAGGACTCCAATACCCTTCGTCCAATATACCAATCTTCACCTCCGGACCATTCCGAGTTTCCTCGTCATGTCCGGAATCTCATCCAGGATTCAACAACCTTCGTAACCACATACTATTTCCCATAACAACTCTAGCGCCACCGAACCTTATGTGTAGACCCTCACGGGTTCGGGAACCATGTAGACATGACCGAGACGTTCTCCGTCAATAACCAACAGCGGATCTGGATACCCATGTTGGCTCTACATGTTCCACGATGATCTCATCGGATGAACCACGATGTCAAGGATTCAAGCAATCCCGTATGCAATTCCCTTTGTCTAGCGGTATTGTACTTGCCGGAGATTCGATCGTCGGTATGTCGATACCTTGTTCAATCTCGTTACCGACAAGTCTCTTTACTCGTTCCGTAACACATCATCCCGTGATCAACCCCTTGGTCACATTGTGCACATTATGATGATGTCCTACCGAGTGGGCCCAGAGATACCTCTCCGTCACACGGAGTGACAAATCCAGCCTCGATTCGTGCCAACCCAATGTACACTTTCGGAGATACCCGTAGTGCACCTTTTATAGCCACCCGATTCACGTTGTGACGTTTGGTACACCCAAAGCATTCCTATGATATCCAGGAGTTGCACAATCTCATGGTCTAAGGAAATGATACTTAACATTAGAAAAGCTTTAGCATACGAACTACACGATCTTTGTGCTAGGCTTAGGATTGGGTCTTGTCCATCACATCATTCTCCTAATGATGTGATCCGTTATCAACGACATCCAATGTCCATGGTCGTGAAACCGTAACCATCTATTGATCAACGAGCTAGTCAACTAGAGGCTTACTAGGGACATGGTGTTGTCTATGTACCCACACATGTATCTGAGTTTCCTATCAATACAATTATAGCATGGATAATAAACGATTATCATGAACAAGGAAATATAATAATAATAACTAATTTATTATTGCCTCTAGGGCATATTTCCAACATGACATAATTCAAATATATGATTTATATACTAAGGAAGTGAGCAGAGGGCAATCGCATATATGATGTGTCAACTAAGAAGATGGCATTCAATATTGTGTATATGATGTAAAAACTAAGCATTGCAATACAACATATGCATTATATGAGTAATATAACCCTGCCAAGTTTGAGCATACACCTCAGGGGGATATTAGGACTGGTCATCTGCCTCTGAATCCTCCTCTCAAGAGCTATCTCAGAATCAAAGAAGATATCTGCTTCAAAGAGTAGCATTGTCTCGCTCAAGACCTTGTTTTCACTCCAGATTTCTCCATCACCAATTCAAATGGCTGATGCATAGGAAGAGCAGTTGAATATACAAACATTGTCAACAAAAGCAATGAGAAATACAAAAAAAGGACGGCATGATATAATTCACATATATGACGCTTTCCTAAACAGCATGGCATTGCATAATTCACATACATAATGCCTTGCAACAAGATAACATTGCATAATTCACATATATAATGTCTTGCAACAAGATGGCATTGCATAATTCACATATATGGTAATTAGACACTAAACAGTGGCATTCACACAAAGCATGTCTAAACTAAGCAAATGACATAGCAATGCAAGATACCATACGCACGATATGAGCAACATAACCTCGCCAAGTTAGGGCATGCACCTCGGGGAATATGACTGGTCATCTGCTCTGAATCCTTCTCTCGAGGAGCTATCGGTAACCAAAGAAGACATGCGCCGTTAGATAGCATTTTCTCGCTTTGAAGACCTTGTTTCCACTCCAGATTTCTCCATGACTGTGCAGAATGGCTGATTCACTGGAAGAGTTTTTGTAGGTACTAAAATTGTTGACAAATTTAACACGTGATAAAAAATGATGGCATGATATAATTCACATATAAGATGACTGGCTAACCAGGGTGGCATTGCAAAATTCACATATATGATGCCTGGCTAGACAAGATGGCATTGCATGATTCACATATACGATAAAGAAACTAAACAGATGGCATTGACACAAAGCATGTCTAAACTAAGCAGATAACATCTTTAATGTATACAAGAAGCAATGCAAGGCACCATATGCATGATATTACCAACATCAAGATGCCAAGTTAGAGCGAAGACCTCATGGGGTAAATAGGAGTGGTCTTCTCCTTCGAATCCCCCACGTAATGCTTATCTTCCTCTTGATTACGATCCGAAATGGGTGGAGGGGGGCTACCTTTGCGCCCACCATGGAACGACGTGCGCATGAAATTTTATTGCCACGCTAAGGCTCGTCTCTTTTTCTCTACATGATCAGTTCCATTGTGTACAATAACTGCATGCATAGGAATAAAACATAGTGAGATTATGTAAGGAGTGCATGCACAAATCCAGAGTGATGGTAGCAAACTATGGATAGACCCAAAACCAATGATAGCAGGCAGATAATAGCTTTAGTTAAAAATACAGATAATGGCTCCTTTAATGTTTGTTTGCACCCAACATGAAACTCATAGTAGACACCAGAGATTAACCAGATAGTAGACAGATAGTACTGATTGCTGCCCCAATATGTACCCCACAACCATTTAAAAATTCAAGTTTCAACATTAGTTTGGACCTGACTCAGAGTCTAATAGGTGAACACGACGATAATGTAACATGTCATCATATTAAGGACGCATAACGTAAGCAGACACGGAAGAGTGCGACCTCTCTTGCGGACCCGTGTAGTCCTCAAGGTCATCTGCTCAGTTGATGATGGTAATGCAGTTGTCGGATCGCCGGGCGGGGAAGAAGACCTGAGGCGGCGAAAAGATCTGGAGAGCGGATCCCCGCCGTGGTGAACCCTTCCATCGTTGGAGCAGCTAAGCTGGGGTGGAACACTGACGCAGAGCAGTGACAAACCACACAAGGTTTTCTTTGACACATATCCGTAATGTAAGTAATTGAGTAAGGGCTTGTTTGAATTTGAGGATTCTAACAATGCAGGATAGAAATAGACAGGAATAGGATAGGAATGCACGTGCAAAACAGAGAATTTAAAAACATAGGATTTACGCCAACTGGGTGTTTGATTCACAACAATTGGAAGATCACAGGATGCAAAAAAGCATGGTGACATTAAGTCAAACCACAAGAAAATGTCACGGTTATAATGCTATTATGCTACTATCTCTTAGTCTTGTGCTTGATGAATAGGAATATGAAAAGGAGGAGAAGTGGAAATTAGAATTCCTACAGTTTTTCTTTCAAGGAGACACTAAAGGAACAAATCCTACAGTTTTCCTTTGCTCCATTCCTTTGCACCAAATTCATGAAAAGTAGTACCATAGGAAACTTTCCAATTCCTATGTTTTCATTCACTTTTCCTTTCAAGCACTGGCGATTCTAGTAGGCAGGCTTGAGCAAGGAAAATCCTACACTAAAAAAATGTTTTGTGCTACTTCTATTACTTTGGACCAGTGCCATCGCCATACTAGCTCAACTCCCAGGCCCATCGACAAATGCACAGCTCAAATGCGCAGAGATAAATAATGATGGCATTCAAGAGAGTCCATCACTGATAGCTAGTTGCCTGGTACCTCACTGCTTGTCATATAGTAGGATAAAATAATCGTATTTCCCGTTACTACGAGTGCTCAGTGGACAATATATATAACATGTAGAGTAAAAAAGAGATGCAACAAGTGTACAACCTGTTTGGCGAAGCCATGTCAATCTCAGCGTGATTGGGTTGGCGGTGAGGATGCTCGGCTGACTTTGCTTTGTCGGGAGGAGGAAGAAGATCTTAGGCGTCTGGAGATGGAGCCCAGGTACCGCTTCCACTGTGATGGAGGGTTTCGCCGTTGGAGCAGCTCTGGTGAGTTGGACGACGCCGAGGTCAAGCGTGACAAGAGAGACAACGAACAACGTTAACCTCGAGTGGAATTCTAATAGCATCTCCAATACATGATGTAAAATACATAACCACAAAGTGCTAGATGTAAAACACATCAGCCGCTCATCTCTGAATTTAATCGTCAAACCGAACTTAATCGTTTAAACTGAAATTTGTCAGTCAAACTGAATTTTTGTCATTTAAACCGAACTCACTAGCAAGGTGAGGCTACACGTCGGTCGATCGACTTTTCATCCGGCCACCGATTTTGCAGCTGTTGGATACGAAATCAAGGGCATGCGGTTCATCTTCAACCTCCACCTCGAGCTGCCACCACCACGGCCAAACAGCCAGCCTCGCCGCCACATGTCGGGCGGTGCGCCGCCCACCCGCCCGAAAACACTCCCCATCGCCGGTCCGCCGCCACCTGCCATCCTCTAGGCCCCCACGCGTCGAGCTTTTCTCCGGCGATCCCTCACGCCACGGCCCCGCCAACGCCCGCCACCATGCCGACCACCGCCCCATCCTCGAACCCTAAGATAGATAGTAGGGTACCTCTCCGTGAGCCCCCCCCTCCCGCTATGCTGGTTCTTCCTTCACCCCGCGAGCCCCCACCCTCGAAAATCGATCGACCCAAAAGTCGATTCACCGATCAAGTGTAGCTAAATCGGAGCAGCATCGCAAGCAAGAGCAAGAGCAAGAGCGAGAGCAAAGAACATGAGCAAGAGCAATAGCAAGAGTGCATCAGCAGGGGACCGAGAGCAAGAGCAGAGCAAAGCAACATGAAGCGAGAGCTAAAGCAGCAGCAGCTCCTACTGATGTGGACGTCGCCGCCGAGGGAACGATGCCGTGGAGGAAGTGGCTGATGACGCCGCCGTGGATGGAGTCGCGCCGTGTCGGCTCGGGACCGAGCGTCGGCAACACCGTGAGATCGAATCAAGAAGAAAATGCGGCAATTAGTGTACAACCTCTTTGGTGGCGCCGATTAGGCCGCAACTTCATCCGAGGAAACGGTGATGATGATGCTCTTCCGGTGGTGCAGGTGAAGACGACGGTGTGGGAATGGAGGTGGCGCGAAAGACGAGGGGAACATTGGGGCAGCTCCTTGGTGGTGGAGGACGGGGTGTCTGAACAGGCGGGACAATGAGATCGATGACGGATCCTCATCCGGTACGTTGGATGAGGGACGTCGAGGTGTTGCTGTGGACGACGTCGTCGGGGAAGAGGCTCCGGTTGGGTGGCGGACGGAGCAGGGTGTGGGGTTTCGTCGCGGATTTTTGCGGCCTCGGTGTATGAATGGGTGGGCGGATGGGATGGCAGTGGGGAACAATGGATTGGAGACGCGCTTGTCTGAAATGTGGGGTAAGTTACGAAAGTACCCCCCACCGATTTGAGGCGGTTCTTTTGGATCAGGGGTACCACGGGCATTTCGCGTGTCGGGATTTCACAGGAGGTGGGAGTTTTCACGCGCGTTGTAATTTCGGAATAGCAAGGCGCGGGTTGAGATGGAGGGAGTTGTCGGAGCACAACGAGACAAAGATATATCTTAAATATTTCGGGCTAATAAGGCGCGGGTTGAAGACGCGGGAGTTTCACAGCACGACAGAGAGAGACGCTAGCTTGAATTTTCGGCATAACAAGGCGCGGCTTGAAATTTCGGAAGAACAAGCTTAACGTGTACCAAAAAAAAAGACAATTTGCACCTCAGCACGCACAACACACACAAACACCATTTAGACTAGAGTAAGGTACACGTGCATTGCACGCATGAGATTTGGCAACCAAATTATGAATAAATACCACATTATAGCATGCAAGCTTTGAGTCATATATGCATGATGTAGATGTTCGTTTAATTCTTATAGTTCATTTCATTCAAAATCATCTAGTTTTTATAAGAAAGCTAATCTATTTTAAAATTCATGGAATTGTGCGTTGTAAGACATAAAGTAAAAACAAATAATGGCAAATCATGTAGAAAACATTTGGGCAATTTCGATATGGAAGATTCTAGAACAAATAAGAAGTGCTTGTGTTTTGATGTTTGTGCATTATGCTTAAGTTCAACCATGGAGTCTTCTAGATTATACATGTGGCGTAAATCTAGTGGAATCTAGATGATACCCAACGGCCAGTAGTGCTCAAATTTGCCATCTTTGGACCATCGGATTCGCCTCATCCAACGACCATCTTTCAAAGTTAAAGTTACCCGCACACAATATAAAAAAATATAAAATATAATATATAGGGGTATAGATATAGATATGTGATGCGAAAGCCGCCCATCATCTCCAATTAGAATAGTGTGTCCATGCACGGATGCGACGTGGCCAAATGATGTCTGCCTTCGGTATCTCAAATTCAAATCAGTCGACCTTGTTCAATGTGTATACATTACAACATGCTCAAGCTTCCAAACCACACCGCTGCAGAACTCCGTTATATTCACGCATGCATGGGTTTCAAACATCAGGATCTCTTATTCAAATATTTGAATTCAACTTTACATTGATTATGACCTCACCTATTCTTTTACACCCACACAGTAGTCTTCTCTTTATAATTGTACCACTAACTTTCTCTCGTGCATGCATGCACACACACTACCAGTCGGCATTATTCATCGCACGCATGCAATCTTTTTCTTCAGGTCGGTCTCCCATGAAGGCACACACCCACGCACATCCCCCTCTCCATCATATCGGGCATTCTTTATCTCTCACGCGTGCATGCACAATGATCAATGTTCCTCTATGTATGTGTGTATATAGCTAGGTCTTTCATAGTTTTCCACACAAACCGATCAATCGATATATCCAGTGAGGTCTCACCCTCTTTCCCACATCCACATCGATCAATCTATACCTCTCTATATAGGATTAACATATATAGCTAATACACCCACATTAATTATATATCCAACGTCCTCCTTTCATCATCCATGCCTTCCGCTTCATCTCTCAGACGCGTGCATAATGGCGAGGACAGGGGCAGTAAGGGCCATGCCCCCCCTAACATCACTATATATCGAGGCTAATATGAATGTGATCATTAGACAATTTCTGCTAAAAAAGGTTTAATTTCATGAATTGACCCTCCTTGTAAAGGATTAGCAATGCTTGGCCCCCTAACTCATTTATTTTTCATGGCTCCGCCATCACAGGCAACAAACAAGACGTGTTCGCCTCTCTCTAAATATCGATCTTGCACTTGTGCATTCCTTCATAGTCTCCCTCCACTCGCCCCTCGCACCATCTTCTAGCCCCACCGGATTTTTCCACATGTACAATCTAGCAGACTCCATGGTTGAACTTAAGCATAATGCGTAAACCTCAAAACAATAGTGGTTCTCTTTTTGTTCTAGAATCTTCCGTATCATAACTGCCCAAACTTTTTTCTAGTTGAATTGCCATTATTTGTTTTTACTCTATGCTTTACAACGCACAATTCCATGAATCATAAAATAGATTAAGGGCTTCTTTGATTCAAAGGATTTCAAAGGAATTTTGGAGGATTCTAATCATTAGGAATTTTTTCCTATCTTGGTTGTTTGATTCGTAGGATTGTAAACCATAGGAATTTTTCCATATGATTCATTTGCACTAGATTTCATAGGAAACATCCCATCCACTCAAACCTCTTTGAAAGAATTCTGCGTTTTCCATGCACAATCAAACACTGTCGACAATCCTCAGAGGATTCAAGACGACATTCCACTATAATCCCATGTTTTTCCTATTCCCGCGTTCTTAGCTTTTTAATAAAAACTAAGAGGGTGCTTGGATCCAAGGGACTTATTTTAGTCTCGACTAAAAATAGTCTCTTTAAGAGACTAAAGTTCAAGCACCCCCGACTAAAGAGGGGCTAAAACTAGTCTTGAGACTAAATTTTTTAGTCAGGGGTACCCCTACTAAAATGTGGATTAGTCCTCTCTCTCCTCATTTAACTCCTCTCCTTTAACACGGGCGAGCTCTCGATTGGAGGGTTTGGAGGATAATAAATTCTCATTAACTTGATTTTATTCTCCTTAGTATTTGGATCCAAGCATGGATGAGGCTAGCATGTTTTAGTCTCACTACTTTTAGTCATGGGACTAAAACGTATCCAAGCACCCTCTAATTGATTTTCAATGAGATGAACTATAAGAATTAAATGAAGGGCTACATCGTGCATATATGACTCGTAGCTTACATGCTATAGTGTGGTATTTATTCATAATTTGGTTGCAAAATCTGATGTGTGCAATGCACGTGTACCTTTCATCGGTATTTCGAGTATGTGCAAAGCACGTAAATTAGAATACCAATGGCACGCTACACGTTGTCTCTCTTACAGTTCATGAAGCCACGTGGCACATGTGGAGGCGTTGTCGCGACCTCCTTGCGTGTATTGATCACGATGACGTCTGCTGGTTCCGTAAGAATGTACTCATCCTCCTCGAGCCATACCGGCGGTACATGCACGGCGAAGATGTGCACGCACGCCACGCACGCACTCATTCCTCAAGACGCACACGCGGGTACATGGGCGGACGCAATTTTGTACCAAGATCCACCCCATGTGATAATTTGACGCGTGTAAAGTCGTTCACTTATTGATGGTCAATTAATACAGCGCATGCAAATTGAGTGGACGTGAGGGCGGAAGAAAGACATTATTACTCCATTGCGCGCATGCGGGTAGTTAAATCGTGGGTTGCTAAGTAGTACTTCCATTGGTCTCCTTCATATTTGTGCCAATTTTTGAGAGTAACATAATATTTACGCATTTGAGCAGTGTAGTACTTGAAATTTATGTTCCGCTAAACTCATCGGGAGCCGTTTCGGGCCTCGAAACCAAAACCATCAATTAATCTTTACCTTGTTCCCATCATATTCGAAAAGCCTGCTCACACCTACTAGTACGCATCAAACCTGAACATGTTCCCACTATGCAGGTATTAGTACTAGTGCTAGTACTTAGGTTATAAAAAGGGGAACTACCTAACCGAAAAATTACTCTACCTTTCCTCCTCATAAGTGCTTCTTCTTCGTCTCGTCATTGCCATGGCTGGTGAGCAGAGCTCTAGGTCGAGAACTACTCGTAATAAGGAGCGGCAACCAAGGCTGCGGAAAAAGAGAGGGCTTCGCCGCCATGCAGAGACCTCGAAGATCTCTCACGGCAGGTGATGGCTCCTGTGGAGCGCCCTAGCCGCTGGAGGCTAACATGCCGAGCCAGGGAGCCGGAGTCGTTATCCTCGACGGCATGCCCGATGAGCTCAATAAGCACCTCAATAAGCGTAAGGAGTTCATCCAAGGCTTGATGGAGTTCTTGAAGGAGAGCCTCGACGACATGCCCGCCGAGCTCAACCAAATAGGGGAGTTGACCACGGCTTGGTGATGTCATTGAAGAAGAGCATTGCCTCGGAGAAGAAGGCGACCAGCAAAATCCCACGACTTCAGGAGGACAAGGCGAAGCTCGCCACGAGATCGACTGTTGAAGGAGAAGAACGCCGGCTGGAAGAAGCTGCATGAGAATAGTAGTTCCTCGATGAAGATGCTGCAGGCCCTCGTCATGGAATGTATGAGGAGTTGGCGAATCTCCGCATCGAGTAGCCGGTCTTTGCCAAGGTACGTAATGCACCGTGGAATGTATGATGAAGGCTCGGCCGAGAAATCCCGCCATGGACAGAATGAAGAAGATGGCGGAGGAGACGCGAAGGAGATGGAGGTCGTGGAGGCGATGAAGAAGCAAAGCATTTAATTCGCAGCTTAATTAGATCATTTGGGGTGATAATCTTCCTTCTTCTTTTGCTGCTGTGTTTCATCTTTTGCTTCGGGTGTTTCGCCGCACGTGTCACGTTCTCTGCGAGGCATGAATAGTAAAATGGTTTTTTTAGGGAATGAATAGAACAATGCTAACAATGAGATGACTAGCAAATTAGATCATTTTTTATCGCCATATGGCACTGGGCTACCGTGTTTCAGGTTCTCCGTCGCAAAGCATTACTCCAAAGGGAAAACTTGAGTATACCGCACGGTTCTTCTTGCTCCTCCTCGATCGTGTCGTCAAGATTTATACGAAAGCAGTCAAATCACAAGGCCCCGCCTTCCAGTGAGTAATGAGTCACAAATCACAAAGGCCCTCGCCTCGTGAAACCTACCAAGCTAGACTGCCCCACCCTCTAGCCTTTTAAAAAATGTATACTTTTGTACAGCAGTAGTATCGATGGATTGCGCCATGGAGCAAAACTTGAAATTAAAAAAAGGTGGTACATATAGAGAGCGCTGGTCACCAAATTATGCATATAGTACTATTAAAAAGGCTAGTCACAATAATGGTGTCCATCACAACCCACCGCTCAAATAAAACTAAGCACCCTGGAATTCTTTGACAAAACTAAGCACCCTGAAATTCTTTAACAACTAAATTGCTGGCTATATGATGTTGGCCATATATATTGTACATATATAATGTGAAGAAACGAGTGGTAGTACTATACCAACTAAAAAGATGAAATGTAAGAAATACTAGTATGTACGCATCAAGAGTTAAAGTAACAAGAAGAAACATAACATAGTTCTCACTGGGGCTCAGCACAAGACACCCCTCAAATTAAATTAAGCACACCTGAAATTAAACTTTGCAACTATCCCGGTAGACTGCATTAGAACCACCAGGAGCAACGACACTACCACCTTACTCGGAGTCCTCGTCCACGTCCTCGACTTCGTCCTTGTCCCTCTTCCTCTTGGCTGATACTTCTTTGCTTGAACCGCCAACTTGGTTGTTGCTCTTCATCAAACCCTTGTAGATATTGAAACAAAGGTAGCCATCCACTGCAACGTAGTGGATGTGGTCTATATCTAGTACATTCCGCTGCCATGCATGACGATGAAACGTGTATGGAGGTTTCTCCGCCATCTGCATTTAAGGATGAACCATGGCTCCTGCCAGGTCGCATTGAAGGTCGACGAGAGGACACCAAATTGATTCTTTTGGAGGTCAAGGTGTTGCATAACGAGGCCTATCCGACGCAGGACTTCTTTGTCGCTACCAAAGTCTACAGAACGAATTTGACTAGGTTGCTCTCGAGGAAGTCCTTAAAATCCTCGGCACTCAACGTCCGCA